>PVJO010001632.1:0-35407 GCA_004026905.1 Hystrix cristata
TATTTACAGTTATGGTTTCTCATATCAGAGAAACAATTCGATGTGTGGTCATGAGTGTCTGATTTATTTCGCTTAGTAGTATATTCTCAAGGAACATCCATTTACATACAAATGACTCTAGTTTATCCTTCTTTATGGCAGTGTAGTACTCCATTGTGTAGAAAAGCCACATCTTCTTTAGCCATTCATTGGTCGTTGGACATTTGGGTAATTCTGGATTCTTGATACTGCAACTACTGTCATGCTGATCGCTGTCTAAAATGTTATCAGTACCACATTGATTTGATTACCATGGATTTACATATCTGTTTTAAAAGATATTTACAGGGTACTGATACTGAAATCAGTAGCATATAAATTACCACTTAAGTAATAGTCAAGAAGAGGTATTTTAATTAGTGTTTTTTTAAAACTATTACTATTTCACCAACTGAAGGGTATAAGTTTTTAAAAGAACCAAAGAGCAGAGCATGGTGGCAATGCCTGTAATCCCAGCACTTGTGAGATTGAGGCAGGAGGATCTCAGAGTTTGAGGCCAACCCAGGCTACATAGTGAGGTCAAGGCCATCCTGAATTACATAGCAAGACCTCGTCTCAAAAAAAATCAGCCGCCTAAAAAAAAAAAAACAACTACCTCCCCGCAAAGTGAAAGACCCCGTTACTTTTCCACTCTGTTTAACAACTTTTGTTTTTGTTTGAAGAAACCTTGTTATGTAGGTCCTGTTGAAAAAAGAGCGGTGCTTCTCTGCAATGGCAAACTGAGGCTCAGCACAATTCAGCAGATGTTTGGTCTCTCTCTCATTGAAATGCTGCTTGGTAGGTTGAATTCAGAACACCCCCTCCTTCCCCTATCTATTTCGCAACTTCCACTTGTAGCAAAGTGAGGCCTGTCAGCTGGATGTGGTGGAAGTACCTGTAATCCCAGCACTTCGATGCTGAGACGGATGGCAAGCTCAATCCTGGCCTGGGCAATTTGGTAGCTTAATGAGAATTTGCCTCAAAATAAAAAAGGGATGGGGATGTAGCTCAGTGTGAAGTCCCCAGTACTGCCACTAAAAAAAAAAAAAGTGTGTGTGTGTGTGTGTGTGTGTGTGTGTGTGTGTGTGTGTGTGTATGTACATACCCCAAACATTCAGTGATTTGCTGGAAACCATTCAGTGATTCACTGGGTAGTTAACAGGTATTACTGATGGCCTACTCTTTACCTAGGCCAATTAGAGGTTCCAAAACACATGGAAAATATGGGTTCTGGTCTTTGAGAACTTAGAACACAGATGAAGCAATTAAATGTGGAGATGAAAAGACTAGAAAAAGAGTCACAAAGCAATAAATAACAGTGATAAGGAAATCACACAACAACATCACCTGTGCCTGTCGTACTAAAAGATAAAACAGCAGCATTGTGGAATATTTCTTAAAGGAGTCGTCACTGCAATGTGAAGCAACCAAGGAGACAGGAAGGACCCTCCTACATGGCAAGGGACCAAGTGGTAACTACATTCGTCAGCTGTGGAACATGGTCGTTTTCTTAGGCCTCATTCTTTTAAGAGTGGCCCCCACATTGAACATAAAATATTTCATTTTTCCCCTTCGACCTGTGTTATGCTTTGTATCTAGATGTCCCTCAAGCACCTCATGATTGAATTATGGGGGCGCTCTAGCTAAATGTGATGTTAGGAGGTGTAGCCTGCTGGGAAGAGGCAGGCCACTGGGGTTGTGACCTGGAAACTACACTCTATCTCCCTTCCCTCTCTGCTGGCTGCCATGACGTGTGCAGCTTCCTCTACCCAGAACCTTCCACCATGCCCCTGAGGATGCAAGGACTGAAACTTATAAAATGTGAGCCCAAGTAAACTGCTTTAAATTGTGAGTGTGAAGTATTTTGTCCCAGTAAAGAGAAAAGGAAGACAACATTGTAATATTAGCATTTTTCTGTATTGACATGTATTTTTATGATATAGCTTTATAATTGTCATTTCCTCTTTTTTGTTTCGAGACAGGGTCTTGCTGTGTAGTTCCGGCTGACCTTGAACTCACTATGTAGCCCAGGCTGGCCTTGAACTCGCGCTTCTCCTGCCTCAGCCTCCTGAGGGCTGGATTATAGCCATGGGCCACCTTGCCTGGCTTATAATTGCTGTTTTAAATGAATGGGTTAATAGTCCATTCTGAGGTGTGTTGTATTTTACTTTATCATATTTTCTTTGTCACATTTAGGTGGTTTTCACCATTATAAATAACTAAGAAAAACCTCTCTGCATATTTTTATGTGTTATTTTTGGGAGTGCAGATTTTCAGAAGTGAAATCACAGGTCAAAAGGTGAAACACAGACTTGAAGAAACCAGAAAGGGTCAAGCTGTGTTATGCTAGTGGTCCCTTAGTCACCCTAGAACAAATCATTCCAGGTCCCAGGACCCCTATAGTCTATCTCTGGTCAGCTCACCTCTGGATATCTGCGGGGTAGTACACATCTACAGAATAAGGAATGTTTCTCCATAGAGAAGTGTTCTCCCAACTCACACAGCTTCTGGAGAAACTGATGAGCATGTCAACAGGGTGGGGCTTTGACACCACCCTTAATGTGTGTATACATACACACGTACACAGTTCATAGGTATAGCACAGGCAATAGATGCCTGGCCCGTGTCTCTTAGTTGCACCAAAGTAAATGACTTTGGATGATCTTCTAACCTTATCCTAAATTGTATGTTTTGTTTTTGTTGAGACAGGGTCTTGCTGTGTATTCCTGGCTGGCCCTGAATTCACTAAGTAGCCCAGGCTGGCATCAAACTCTTAGCAACCCTCCTGCCATGGCCTCCCGAGTCTGAGTTCTGGGATTACAGGTGTGCCCTACCACACCCACTTGACCTTACCCTAAGTAATATTCCATTGTATTATCTCCTGTTCAAATCTTTCTTCCTTTTTTTGGCTTTTTGGAACAGGGTCTCACTATGCAATTCAGAGTTCAGGCTGGCCTTGAAGTCACTATGTATCCCAGTCTGGCCTCAGACTCACAGTGATCCTCCTGCCTTAGTCTCCCGAGTACTGGGATTACAGGTGTGCACCACCTTGCCTGACTTTTTCTTTTTTGTGCTTGGGGATTGAACTCAGGGCCTTGTGCTTGTGAGGCAAACACTCTAACCAGTGAGCTAAATCCCTAGCTCCAGTGCCTGGCTTGTTCTCTGTAAAATATGAGGAAGAGGTTCAACCTCAACTACCATATTGTAGTAAAAAAGTTCTTTTAGACATCTGTTTCTTCTGCTTTTTTTATTTTTGCAGTACTGGGCAACTGAACCTAGGACCTTTGCACTGAGCTATATCCCCGGTGCTTTTTTATTTTTTATTTTGAGACAGGGTCTTGCTGAATCTCTGAGTTGCCCAGACTGAGCTTGAACTTTTTATCCTCTTCCCTCAGCCTCCCAGAGTGCTGGGATCACAGGGTCATACCACCACGCGTAGCTTTTTCCTTTTGTTTTGTTTGTCTGTCTGTTCTGGTCTTTTGAGACTCGTTCTGGCTGTATAGTTGGAGCGGGTCAAGCTTGGTATGTAGTCTAGACGTGCCTCAAACTTGATGCTCTTGCCTGACCCTCTGAATTGTTGGGATTACTGGCTTTTTAATCTTTCTTTTCATGGTCTTCTTTGTAGAGTCAGATACCCCAAAATACCTGTGTGTTTATTTTGCTTTGCAGGGTCCCGCTGGATCTTGCTCTCTGCTGACAATGAAGGCTTCATTCCATTGACTTTCACAGCCACCCAGGTGCTCGTCATGCGGGATGGCGCCAGGCCTAGGTCAGTGGTCTCGAGGGACGCTCTTTTTCACAGTCAGGATCCTGTTCCTTCGCCCGAAGCCTCTGGAGACCTTGCTGCCGGGAGCTGGGACACCTCCGGCCATTCCTGCCGCTCTGACAGTGCGGCCTGATGGCTGTTTCCGATGAGACTGTAACGGCGAGATCTGCTCTGCACGGCGGACGGTGAACGCCGGTGAGTCTCGCGGCATCACGGGAAGTGCTGTGGTGGTGGCTCCGCCGTCCTTCCTCGGGCTGGGGCACGCTGGTCTGTGGCAGTGCTTGGTGTCTCTGTTAGATGCCTCAGAAAGTGGTCAATTTCCACCTATGTGACTGTGGAGTTGCGTCTAAGGACAGAACTAGAGCAAAGCCATGCTGTGGCACCCTGGGGATTGTCTTAGGGTTTCTCTGAGGCCTGGTATCTCTTGCCCAAAGCAGTGTTAATGCTGTATTAGGGTCAGCAGTGTTGCTTGTCTTGTCCCGAAGACAAAATTGAGGAGTAGGAAGTGTGTGCTGAGGCTTAGTTTCAACCTCAGACCAGCAGGAACCACTAGAGTGCAAGGGAGGCCAAAAAACTGACTACCGCTCCCAGGGCTGCCTGGTACTAGAGGTAGTCTGGCATTGGCCTGTCCTCCCAAGAGTTAAACCTCACTCTCTTCCATCCTTAAAGAATTCTGGCCAGGAGTGGTGGCACACACCTGTAATCCCAGCACTTGGAATACTGAGGCAGGAGGATCCTATGAGTTCCAGGCCAGTATGGGCCACATAGTGAGTTCAAGGCCAGCCAGGCATACACAGTGAGACCTGTGTCAAAACAAAACGTAAAATAAAATTTTATAGTTAGATTGCTTGCCTTGCAAGCACAAGGTCCTGAGTTCAATCCCCAACACCAAAAAATAAATAAAATAAAATAAAATTTTAAATTCAAAACAAAAAAAAAAGCGCAAGGTCCTGAGTTTGGTTCCTGGCACCAAAAGAAAAAAAAAAGAAAAGAAACGCTTTGAGCCAGGTGTGCAGCTATGGTGGCACACACGTGTAATCCAGCACTTGTGAGGCTGAGGCAGGAGGATTGAGAGTTCAAGGCCAACCTGGGCTACATAGTGAGATCATCTCTGAAAACACCCAAACAAATAAACAGAAATACCCCCAACACCTGCAACGATAAAGAAACCTAGCCGACAGTGGTCCACATACTGCTGAATTGGCCCTGGGGACTCTCTTCGAATGAACTTTCTGGTGATTTGACCCCTGGCTCCACCTGAACTTCTGCTGATCTGTTAGTGCCCTAGCAGTCACAGGCGAGACTTAAGGCAGAATCTTACACTGTGACTGTTCATGATTTTCTCCCTGGAATTTGCTGCTTTATTTTTCAGCTTTGGTATTATAAAAATTTCCTATTTTTCCCTAATAGTCCACCCTGTTAGTTAACTTGTCACTTATTTTTTTGCTTCAGGCCCGAACCCTTAAAATGATCTGTGCATGCTAGGCAAACCTTCTAACACTGGGCCACACCTCTAGCCCAGTTTGTTGCTTCAATTTTGATATTTTTCTTTTCTTTCAAATCTTAGAGATCAATGTATAAACTATGTGAGGATGTATTTCAGAATGTTGAGATTTTTCCTGATTCTGAGGTACACCAGTTCTGAAGAGAAGCAGTTCATTCTACTTATGGGTAAAGTACCAGTTAGATAGTGAAGAGCCCTGAGTCCCTGCGGATGGACACAGCGCTTTGCACCACCTTTGCTCAGAATCAGCAGTTTCGGTCCCTGAGCTGGCACAGCCAGCAGGATGTGGCTGGACAGCACTTCTGCAGAGACATCATTCCTGCCGTAGGAGGTCTGTTAACGTACACATACCCTTAAAATTATCTGGAAAGAAAATGTTTGGTGCCCTCGGGGACTCCTGCCTGCTTGTCACGTTTATGAAGATGGAGCGGGATGAGCTAGGAGAGAAGCAAGGGCCCATTTGTGGTTCAGATGCATTAGCTGCTGGGATAATGGAAGAGGAGGCTGGCTGTCTGTGAGCAGTGGCCGGAGAGTGGTGGCTGAGGACAGTCTGAGGCCTGGCCCCATCTGCAGAGGAAGTGTGTGGGACACATGAAGTCACAGCCATTATGGAGCACAAAGAAGGGGACTGAGCGACCTTGCACGAGATCAATGCGAATGCCTCAACATGAATGTTGTAATCACCATTTCTCAAGGCAAAATCCTGTGAATGCGTCTTCAATAAATCACTATTATTTTTGTGGCTGTTTTGAATGCTTTAGTATTTTCATTCTATTACTGGTATAGAGAAATATTCTTAGTTTTATATATTTGTATGTTGTCTTGTATCTCTTTTTCAGGGGGATGCAGTCCAAAATATAAATTGTTTCCTTATATTTTATGTCAAACCAAGGGCGGTCGCACACACCTGTAATCTCAGCACACGGGAGGCCAAGGCAGGAAGATTGTGAGTTCAAGGTCAGCCTGTCTCAGAACAAAACAAAACGAAAATCTGACTCTATGGAAACTCATGCAGAAGATGTTTCCTTGGCCTCTCTTATTACTCATTGGAACAATAGAAAACAGTCCAGTGTTTGCCATCTAAATTCTTTAAACTGTCATTTAATGTTACATTGAAAATGTTTTGCATTGTTGAGGATTTAGCTTAAGTGTTAGAGCACTTGCCTAGCAAGCAGAAGGCCCTGAGTTCAATCCCCAGCACCCCCCACCCAAATATTTTGCATAAGAAAAATATTGTTAACAAATCCTATTTTGTACCCAAGTTTTTTTCAATTTTGAGTGTGTATTGATACATGATATAGACTAGGCTAGCCAATACAGTAAGTCCCCAGCTTAGGAACAAGTTCTGTTCCAGGAGGTTTGTTCATAAGTTGGGTTCATTTGTAAGCCAACAAAGTGAGTCTTATACAGCGCACCTGTGAAAGTTCGCAACTCGAATGATTGGAAGTTGGGGACTTAGTGTAAAATGAACCACCTACTGCCTAATTTAAGAACCAGAACATTACCAGAAACCTGTCAAGCAGGTTTCCCTCCCTTCCCAGTGTGTCCCTCCTTGATCCAGTCTCCATAGCACCAAAGATAACTAATGTTCTGATTGTTGTAATTATTCGTTCCTTTTCTTTCTTTACTTTTACACATTGGCCTAAACAACATATTGTCTATTTTTCCTTGATTATTTTTGGTTTTTTGAGACCAGGTCTCACTACGTAGTCTAAGCTGGACTTGGACTCCCAGCAATCCCCTTACCTCAGCCTATTGAGTACTGGGATTACAGGCCACTACGCAACGGCCTAAAATCAGTATGTATCAACAAATGGGATCATATCAAATCAGAAAGTTCTGCACAGCAAAGAAACAGCCAACAGAGTGAAAAGACAACCTGCAGAATGGGAACAATTTTTTTCCAAGCCAAACTGTATCCAACTTTACTAAAGATACTTTTCATAAGCCATCATGGTATTTCAGGCAGGACACAGGCATACACTTGCTAGCAGTATACAACAACATTCAAACTCCCTTTTTGGGTGGACTACCAAAAATCAGAAAGCCACTCTAAAATCCAGCGAAGTCTTCATTTGATGCTCTGAATAAGGAAAGTTCAGAGTGAGGGTCGACACTTCACATGTAGCATGTTGTTTAACAACTTTTCACAAGTCAGCCCTTTCAGGAAATGAAATGAAAATGGCAGAATTACCAGTCTGAAGATCCAGAGTCTAGAAAAGGAAATCACTGCTTTTGTGGGATACCATCTCAATGTCACCGGCGAGTCCAGGTTGCTTGTCATACAGGTAACACCAGTTTTTGGGAGTCAGGTCCCAGTAGGCCTCTGGGCTTGAGGGGGTTAAGTCTGTGCTGATGGCAGAGAAGGAAAAGAGGACATAAAAAAGTGGGAGTTTTCCCACGCTAAGGGCATTTGTGCCAAGGTGGCCACGTGTGTCAGCGTCAGGAATCCCTTCTGGGAGACAAGAGGAAGTCTCTCGAAACTAGCAGGGAACAGGATTTTCCCCACATCGATCCAGTTTTGGAGATTGTATTAGTGACATATGCACCTTCCCCCACAAACAACAATGAAGTGTTCTGTGTGCTCACAATATACCTTTAAAAAAAAGTAAAACAAAATCCTGCATTTTTATATAAAACTTGGTAAAAACTATTTGGAACTGCACAGTCCCCAAAATGTACACACTTCCCTTGGCATCTGCAGCACATTGGTGATAGTGGCCTGTCGGATGCGGGATGCGACAACACGCAGCTCTGGTTGGTCCGGGGGTAGCTCCCACCTCTTCTTCGTATTGCTCCAGAATGGGAACAAATTTTGGCCAGGAATTCCTCAAACAGAGCACTACTGTCTAGAATATATAAAGAACTAAAAAACTAGATTCCCCCCAAATAAAAGACTCAATTAAAAATGGGGAGTTGAAATAGATACTTTGCAGATGGCCTCAAACTCACTGTGTAGCCCAGGCTGGCATCCAGTTTAAGACAGTCCTCCTGCCTCAGTCTCCTGAATGCTGGGATTATAGGTGTGCACCACCGTGCCTGGCTTCACATGTAGTAATTAAAAAATAACTGGTTCCATCCCCACCACCCAAATAAATAAATAAAAATAAAAATTGGAAAAAAATCAGTATGTAAAGCCACCTGCACTCCTGTTTATTGACAGCATTATTCACAATAGCCAGGAGAGGGAATTGGCTTCGTTTGTCTGCAAGCAGGTGAATGGCTGAAGTGCGGTGAATAGTACACACACAGAGGAGTACTGTCCAGCCATCTGAAGGGCCAGTGGGGCTTGGAGGAGCCAGGAGGGCAGACAGGTGCCACAGGGTCTCCTTCACATTCGCAGTCTGAGCATGCTGACCACCTAGCTGAGAGTACAGTAGCGGTTACTAATGACTGAGGAGGGATGACAAGGCCGACGGTGGGGAAGGTGCACAATTTACAGTTACAGCAGAAAGAAACTCTGGCTTCTCTTGCACAGGAGAATTAATCCAGTATATTTCCAAATAGAATAAATAATGATATGTAAACAATAAAAAATAGAAGAGATTTTGATGCTCTCACCACAAAGAAATGATAAATGTTTAAGTAATGGATATGCCTTTCATGCTGATTTGATCATTGCAGTAATGTGATATGTAATCTGATACATTGCATGAATCAAAGTATCATGTCATACCCATAAATATGTACAGTTATTAAGCATGAATCAAACTTTTTAGGGGGTGGGGGGTGTTGGGGATCGAACTCAGGGCCTTTCACTTGTTAGGCAAGTGCTCTACCACTGAGCTAGACCCCCCCAGCCTTCAAACAGTTTTTAAAAGATGTAATTGACCAATAAATCAGCAGTCAGGCAAGGATGCCCACGGTCACTGTTTCTCCTTAACACTCCATCACAGGATCCAGCCAGCTCAGTAAAATAAAGAATTAGGAAGAAAAGTGTCAGGTTGTAAATGATAAGATTGCCTATGTAGAAAAGAATCTACAAATTATTAGAATAGAAGAGTACAGAAAAGTAACAGATGAACAAAAACTAATTGGATTTTCATATACCAGCAGTTTATAAAACATAATTTTAGTTTTTTTAATTAAATATTGGTGGTACTGAGGACTGAACCCAGGGCCTTCTTACTAAGCTACATCCTCATCCCTAATGTGCTTATTATTGTTAAAATTTTTAATTATTTTTGGTTTTTTTGAGACAAGGTCTTGCTATGTAGTTCAGGCTGGCCTTGGAACTCACTAAGTAGCCCCAGATGGCCTCAAGCTCAGAACAATCCTCCTGCCTCAGCCTCCTGAGTGCTGGGACTATAGGTGTGTGCTACCACTCCCGACCTGTGTTTTTTATTGTGAGACAGGGCCTAGCTAAATTGCCCAGGCTGGACTTGAATTTGTGTTCCTTCTGCCTCAGCCTCCCAGAGTGCTGGGATTATAGGCATGTGGTAACATGTCCAGCTATAAAATATAATTTAAAAAATGTTACTAAGGGCAAAGTACAGGGGCACATGCCTATAACCCGAGGTACTCACAAGGCTGAGGCAGGAGGATTGCAAATTCAAGACCAGTCCAGGTGACTTAGCAAGATCTTATCTCAAAATAAGAAATGTTTAAAAAGGGCTGAGCATGTAACTAAGTGGTAGAGCATTGCTGGTTTTGATCCCTGGTACCACAAAAAAGTCATTAACAGTACAACAAAAAATAGGAAGTACCTAGAAATAAATAAAAATGTGGAGCTTAAGGCAGGAGGATTGGCAGATGGAGGCCAAGACTGGCCTGAAGCACACAGTAAAACCCTGTCTCAAAACATTAAAAAAAAAAAAAAATTGGAAAGATTGCTGCTTTTTTTTTAAGACTGCTGCTTTTAACCAGGATATAGCAATACAGACGACATACAACTTCCTGCCTGTATCAATAAAAGCAGTGGACAAATATAAAAAACACTTTTCAAGACACTGGGCATCAGGCAAAGTCCCTGAGAGATGAAAAACAAATGAGATAAAGCCAGGTGTTGGGGCTGGGGATTTAGCTGAAGTAGTAGAGCACTTGCCTAGCAAGCACAAGGCCCTGAGTTCAATCCCAGCACCACCCCCGCAAAAAATAAATTAAAAAAAATTAAGAACTCCAAAAAAAATTTAAAAAGAAGACTAGGGCTGGGGATTTAGCTCAGTGGTTAAAGCGCTTGCCTTGCAAGCACAAGGACCCAAGTTCGATCCCCAGCAACAAAAAAAAAAAAAAAAAAGAAGACTAGAAGCAAAAAGCCAGGTGTTGGTGGCCCATGCCTGTAATCCCAGTACTGAAGAGGCTGAGGCAAGAAGATCACCACAAGTTCAAAACCAGCCTGGGCTACATAATGAGTTCAAGGCCAGCCTGGAATATATAGCGAGACCCTGTCTTAGGACAAAAAATTATCCCTTGCATATTTTTGCCCCGACCTTGTCGTTGTTGCATATGGTGGAGGTAAAGAGATGACAGAAGTACATTTTTTGTGCATTGTATGGTTTATTGCCGAGGGGAATGTTTTTAGGTTCACAGTGCTTACAGAGGGCAACAATGACTTCCCTCCCCGTGGGAATACTGTAAATAGCTGAGGTATAGTAACCATGTGCTGGGTGAACCCCAAGCTTCCTCGGCTTCGGTTGTTTGTTAGGGTGAAAGCAGCCTATTTGGAAAGTGAAGTAGTTCAGGTGCCAGGTGGATGTTCACATGGCCCCTTATCAGAGGACGCTGGCTGGGCCACAGCAGAGATGCCCAGAGAGACACTCATGGCCAGGAGCAGCGGCAGTGTGCACTGCTGGCAGGCGGGTCTTTGGGTTAACTCCAGTGTTGACAGGTGTCAACCTCATGTCACCAAAGCCTGGTGGGGGCATTCAGACAGCGTGCAGCCCTGCCACAGCCTAAACTCTCCACATGTCAGACTCTCGAGTTCATATTTGGGGTCAGTAGTTGTGGTTCATAACTCACAAATGGGGGTCAGATAGGTTTGACATAATATTCCCATGGGGCAGGGTTCACTTCTTGTCCTCAATAGAGGGTCTGATGATGTGTGTCACACTCCAAGTTGTCACATGTGGGATCTGATATCAGAGGGAGGGGGGATACATCCCAAAATGAACATAGCAAACTCTGTGTTTGAAATCATTTTTTAGCCACATAATGGTTATGAAGCATTGCCCTGCCTTTTCTTCTAGTAGCTTTGTAGTGTCAGATCTTACATTTAAGTCTTTAACCCATTTTGAGTTGATTTTTGCATATGGTGAGAGAGAGAGGGATCTATTTTTTTTTTCTTTTTCTAGTACTGGAGATTGAACCCAAGGCATTCACATTGAGCTACATACCCTTTTTAATTTTTTTTTTTTTTTAAATTTGAAGTCAGGGTTTCACAAAGTCATTAGATTGCCCAGGCTGGGCTGGAACTTGTGATCCTCCTGCCTCAGCTTCTCAGAGAGCAGGAATTACAGACATGTTCCACCACACGCAGCTAATTTTATTCTTCTGCATGTGGATGTCCAGTTTTCCCAGCACCATTTATTGAAGAGACTGTTCTTTCCCTATTGTGTATACTTGGTGCCTTTGTCAGAAATCAGTTGACTAGGATTTAACTCAGTGGTCAGAGTGCTTGCCTTGCAAGCACAAGGCCCTGAGTTTGATCCCCAGCACTTTAAAAAAAAAAAAATCAGTTGACAGTTGACTGTAAATATGTGGATTTATTTCTGAGTGGTTTTGTTTTGTTTCTTTGTGTGTGCTGGAGATTGAACTCAGGGCCTTGTACTTGCCAACCAACCACTCTGCCACTGAGCTAAATCCCCAACCCCTCTGAGTGTTTGGGGTTTTTTTTAATATTTATTTATTTATTTATTTTGGTGCTGAGGATCAAACTCAGGGCCTTGTGCTTGCAAGGCAAGCACTCTAATCACTGAGCTAAATCCCCAGCCCTTTTTAAATAATTTTTTTATTAGTGTATATTTGTGATACGTGATAATTACATTCATCTTGAGGAATTGGTACATATTATATATTGGGCTTTGTGTTCCATTTTGATCTGTGTGTCTGTTTTATCCACCACTGTGCTGGTTTTGTTTGTACATATTACTTTGTATATTTTGAGGTCAGGTAGTATTACTCCTTTTTTTTTTTGAGACAGAGTCTCACTATGTGGTCAAGACTGGCCTCAAACTCACAGTGATCCTCCTGCCTCACCCTCCTCAGTGTCGGGATTACAAGTATGTGCCACCACATTCACATCCAGTTTAGCCTTATTCTTTTTGCTCAAGATTTGTTCAGCTATTTGGGCTCAGAGTGTGTGCGTGTGTGTGCTTTCACTTCCATATGAAGTTAAGGATAGTTTTTCTAGTTTTATAAAGAACGCTGTTGATATTTTGATAGGACTGAATTGGCTTTATTATTTATTGTTTTGTTCTTTGAGATAGGTTTGTGCTCTGTACTCTAGGCTTACTTGGCTATCACTGTGTAGCCAAGGCTGCCCTGGAACTCATGATCCTCCGGTCTTGGCCTCTGGAGTCCAGGGATTACAGATGTGTGTCACCATACCTGGTTCCTTATTCCTTATCATTTTGTTTTGTTTTGTGTCACGGAGGACTGAATCTAGGAACTTCACACTAAGCCACACTCCAGCCTTTGTTTTTCCATTTAAAGATAGGATCTTTTTTTTTTTTTGGGTGCTGGGAATCAAACTCAGGGCCTTGTGCTTGCAAGGCAGGCACTCTAACCACTGAGCTAAATCCCCAGCCCCTGAAGACGGGAATCTTATAAAGTCACTAAATTGCCATGGCTCAACTCAAACTTTCAATCCTCCTGACCCAGTCTCTCTCAGTGCTGGGATTATAGGTATGTGTCACCATACCTGACTGCTTGGCTTTGTGTATGTGTGTGTGTGTGCTGGGACTGGAACTCAGGGCCTTACACTTGCTAAGCAAGTGCACTACCACTGAGCTAACTCCCCTATTGGCTTCTTATTCCTTCTTTTTTTTTTTAATTATTATTATTTTTTTATTCCTTCTTTTAAAGGGACTGTTTCATCATTACGAATTATATTTGCTTCAAAAAAAACTACATTCAAAAGACACTTGCCCTAGGTCTTTGGCAGATAGCCTTTTCAGGCTTAAGATTTTCTTTTTCTTCTTGGTTTGCTAAGTATTTTTATTGTGCATGAGTGCTAGATTGTTTTGTTTGTTTGAGTCAGGGTCTCGCTATGTAGTTGAGGCTGACCCTGAACTCACTAGGTAGCCCAGGCTGGCCTCAAACTCACAGCAATCCTCCTGCTTCAGCCTCCCAAGTGCTGGCATTACAGGCTCAGCTCCCGAGTAGTTAGATGGTTAGCGAACATTTCTCCAATGAAGAAAGGGTGATGAGTTCTGCTTTGGATGTGTGCTGTTTAATCTGCCTGAAGAGTGTTCAGCGAAGCAGCTGGTGCAGCAGATCTCCGAGTTGGCATTGCTGTCTGGTGAGTCAGCTCTCACTGCCCTGGACATTAAGGCTCATTAAAGAGAAGGATGCAAATGAGCAGTCAGGGATGGTACAGGGCAAGGCAAGATGGGGTTTGTAACAGAGGGGTCCACATTGGCTGATTAGTGCTGGGACATCCTTCCTGGTACATGTTTAGTGCCATCTACTTAACCCATAACGCCATCCTGAAGTGTATGTGACACTGTACACATTTGTTCAAAAAAAAAAATACCCAGCGGCTGGGGATTTAGCTCAGTGGCAGAGCGCTAGCCTAGCAAACACAGGCCCTGAGTTCGATCCCCAGCACCGAAAAAAAAAAAGAAATGCCCAGCTGTTCAGGAGGCCGAGGTAGGAGGACTGCTGCTCAGGCCCAGGAGTTCAGGGCCAGCAGGGGCCACATAGTCATACCCTGTCTCAAAAACAAAGTCCCCGCAGAAACAGAAGCTCCGATTTGTTAAGTAAGTCAACCAGTCACACGTGGCAAAGGATGGAAGCAGTATATAAATTCCTGTCTCCTTTCTCCACAGGAGAAAGGCGTCCATCCCATTGGGCCATACTGCTTCCCCAGCTGTGGAGGCCGAAGGCCAAGTTCACTGGGTGAAGCGTGGAATGTGAGGACAAGGAGACAAGAATGGCAGGGTGGGCGAGACCAGGATGGCAGACTATTTGGAGGAAAAAGCTAAGGGATTGGCTCAGCTGTTTTTGTTTAGGAGGTGGGTGACACAAACATTCATCGTGTTGAGCAGTTCCGTCTGGGCACCGTGGCCACGCCGCTTTCGGCTTCCCAGCCCATCCCCAGGCCCCTCTAGAGTTTCAACTTTGTGTCTCCTGCAAAGAAAAGAAGGAACCCAGCTCCCAGATGATGTCCCTGGTCTAAGGAAATGCAGGCTGGGGACACATGGCTGGGCCAGTAGCCAGTTTCAGTGACTCTGGACACCCTGCCTTCCCCTCCAATGGTGGGACGAGAAGGCTGTCCAGTCACATTCTACAAACTACAGGATAAACCCTTTTTTCCCCTTTGTTTCTTAAAAAATAAACCTTAGTAGATCTTTCTTCTTCAAGGACATGACCTCTAGAAAACTCATACTGTGCTTTAATAAGTTAGGGTTTCAGAAAAATACTGCTACGCAAATAGCTTGTGTTGGTGAAATGCTTGACCTCTGGTGGCTCGGTGTCAGCCTGTGTCCCCAATTAGAAGCAGTGCTGTCAACCCATTTGACAGAGCAAAAGGCTGGGGCCCTCCTGTTCCTCACTCCCACTGCTGTCCCCTTCTTTCCCCGCAGCTTGGTCTCATCTCTGTATCCCTTACAGGTAGGTCCCCAGCACATCATCTGTCTCCACTTTTCCCACTCAAGTGGCATCCTGGCCTCTCTGGATCTGCAGCAGATGTCAGCTGGAGCCTCAGGACGAGGGAGGTCTGTACATCTGTGACTGTCCTTCCATAAGGGAGGCTCTAGGCAGGCTGGGCAGGGCCTTCTTGTTTCCAGGAATTGTGCTGTTGGGATGCTTTCTGTCTTGCAGGTTGTCGGGAGCTGGTGTAGTCAGGGGCACAGGCAGGAGAGGCAGGTGGGTATCCAGGAACGCAGGTCGGCCCGTAGGCGTGACTCACCCTGAGCGGGAACTGTCTCTGCTAATGGCAGGTAGGCCCCAAGGGCAAGGACAGACCTGAGGCCTGGAAGATGCAGCTCCTGCTGCTCAGCTCACAGAAGTCCTCTTGAATTTGAAGCAAGGCTGAGGCTACTCTTCCTAAAGGAAGACAAAAAAGCATAGAGAAAGATGGAGGTGAGGTGGGAGTCCTGCCCTGCAGTTTTCAGTGGCTTTCACAGGTTTGGGCTCCAGGGCAGAAGATTGTGCCATTCGCGGAGTCAGGGATGCAGAACGGGGAACCAGTGGGGCTCAATGAGACCAGTGCTGTGGGATAACAAGTATGAACGTCCAGATGACTGATACATGTGGATGTGGAACTTGAAACAAGTCTGGGTGGAGGGTGGTTTTGAGAGTCACTGGCTCTGAAGTGCCTTCGCTCATGCAAGTAGATGAGGTACCCAGCAAATGAACAGGGGATCAAAAAGGGAGCCTTCATAGACCTCTATCCACCAGATGTTTCAAGGACTGGGGTCAGGGGTCGAGAGTAGAAGATCCAGGAGCATATGGTGTTCCCGAGACTAAGGACAGAGCCTCCCAAAGGCCAGACAGCTCAGTCGGGCAGCACATCTGCAGCTGGTGTTAGCCTCTGTGTACCGCCCTGTGTTTGGCAGGCCCCCCGCCCGTGTCAGCTGCACAGGGTGCCCACCTCCGGAGGCTTTGCTGCTGGGAGTCGTCCTGGCGTGGTGCCTGGGGAGTGGGGCTGACCATGAGGATGCACAGACCGGTGAGGATGAGGCAGGTGGGCACGGCACCGATGAGGACCTTGAGGGCGATCACCACCTCCGCTGCCTGCCTGCAGGCTCCTACCTTGTATCCTGCAAACCTGGAGAGACACCACCTCAGCCATTGGTGCCGGCTGGGCACCCCCGCTGCTCCTGAAACTTGACTTCATTTCTTGGACAGATCTGGCTAATTATGGAGGAGGGCGTGTCAAGGGCACCGGAGAAGAGTTCAGAGAGCTGAGGCCTTCTGAAGGGTACCTTGTCCAGGAAAGCCCCTCAGTCATGTGGACTGAAGAGTGCAGTGTGCCCAAGTGCACGGGTTGTCTCAAGCAAGTCAGGGTGGTGGCTGTGTCCCTCACTTCCCACCCTGCTGGTCTTTTGTGTCTCTGGGTTTCCCTGACCCCAGGACTGACTCTAGACTGAGGGTGGAGATGCCCAGGGCACATGCGCCTGAAAGCTTGGTGAAGAAGACGTAGGAGGAGTAGAAGATGGTCTCCAGGCCTGGGCCATGCCTGTGCTGCAGCTGGAAGTCGTCCACCACGTCAGGCAGCATGGACCTTGGGCAGAGATGTGCAGTTAGCCCTCCTCATCACCTTGACAGCCAGCAGCCTCTCTGCTCAGGACCAGCCCACAGACAACAGCATGTGTGCCTGTTCCCCGCCCCCATCATTCCCGCAACTGGCGCCCTTTCCACAGGATACCCTTGTCCTGCACAGACAGATACAGAGCCTAGGACTGCAAGGGCATCTGAAGGAAGAGGCACCCGTGTGGAGGCACACGAGGCTCCCACCCACCCTGCCCCCCTCTCCGCAGCCTACCAGGGTAGCAGCAAGGACACAGCAATGCTCACGCCAGAGACAGCGGCCACAGCAAATGCCACAGGCACTGTGGGCACAGCAGCTAGCAAGACTGCAAAAGGGACCATCAGCTGCGGAGACAGACATACCAGCCGGTCCCTCCACCTGCTCCCTGGGCTTGTTCTCCATCCACACGCTCACCGCTTTTTAGCAGCGAGGCCCCAGACCAAGCCCTGCAGATGCAAGGGAATACAGGTCCCACCCTACTAGCTTCAGAAGGCTCAGGCTGTGTGCTCACACTTCCTGCCTCACTCACACAGATGCCAAGGGCCGACGTCCTCTTCCCAAATCGCTGGAGAACCCACTCCCACAGCGGGGTGCTCAGCACAGCCGAGACCTGTGAGCAGACAGCATCAGCACACTGGGACCCTGCAGCCAGCCCTCCACCCAGATCTCGAAGCCCAGCCCCTGGTTTGAACCACAGCAGTTAACTTTAACCCAGGCCATAGTCCGTGCTGTGCTGCAGCGCAGGTGACCAAGACCAAAGTAGAGTCCAGAATGTTGAGCACTAGAACTCTGGTCAGTGTGACCCCAATTCTGGCCCACAAGTGACCTGGCCCTACTACCTGTTCCCCTCACCAGGATGGTTAGCACCAGGCTCTGGACATGGTCTTGTAGCCGGGCAGCATGTGTGCAGAACAGGACCAGGTAGCTCTGCTCCACCTGAGGGTGCAGACAGGACGTGGGCATGTGCAGGGATGTCAGGACAGGGTCTCAAATCTGGCTTCTCGGGGACCTTGAACTCCTTGGGTTGCTGCCATCATCATACAGTCACCCCCACAAAAGATGGATAGATAGAAGCATCTTTGCTGGCCTACTTTCGCCCCCCACACAGCTGAGACCAGGTGAATGTCACATGAGAGGAAGCCAGCCCTGACACCACCAGCTCCCTCGGATCCCAGTCCGCCAGTCCCACAAGCCCCACCCAGGTCTCCTCGCAGCACCAGCCTCTCGCTTCCCCTGTAAAACTCAAGGCTGACTCTGGTGTGGTGAGCCGGGACCCTGAACCTCTGCACGGCCAGCGCTGTGGGGTCAGCTGGCCAAGGTACCTGCACCGCAGCCGAGATGAACAGGAAGGAGACGACCAGCTTCATATATGGTGGATGCCGGGCTGTGAGGGCCAGGCCAGCCAGGAAGCTGAGCCCTTGGCCTGAGGCTGGGTCCACAGGGTCTGTAATACAGGAAGTGACACCTCGGCTTGGCAGAGTTCACCTGAGCCCCCGAGAAGAGCCCTGTCCCAGCTTCTGCCTCTTGTGCCCTCACTGCGCCTCCGTACCTGGCTGCTCCTTGACCCCCAGGCAGAGCAGACTGATGCACACGGGGTAAGTCATGGCCACCACAGCGGCTGCGATGGAGTAGAGGCGAGTCTGGGGGACAGGACAGAAATGGGGTGAGGGAGTGTCTCCAGCCCATGGAGGCAAGGCAGAGCACTTCCCACGGGGAGCAGAGGGACCATAAAGGTTTAGATCCAGAATGTTCCCCCAAGGCAGGGGCTGTCAGAAGGTGTCCTTCCTCATCAGTGGGTCAGGCCATTGCTGCAGTCATAGGGAGGTGAGGGAAACTTGAGGGGCAGGAGCTCAGGGCCTGCCTGGCCCCTGGCCCCTTCCTCTCCAGCTCCACCCTCGCTTTTGGCTTCCAGGCTACCATGAGGTGAGCAGCTTTGCCCCACTACACCCTCCTGTCATGGTGTCCTGCCTCACCTTCAGCCCACAGCAGGGGAGCAGCCAACAGTGGGCTAAAACCTCCAAAACTGTGAGCCAAAATAAATCCTTCCTCCTTTAAGTTGCTTATGTCAGGTATTTGGTCACAATGACAAACAGCTAACATGAGGACCTTCTTCCAAGCTCAGGGATTTTGGGTTCCCGCCATCAAGTCAACAGACAGAGGGGCGGAAGGGCCTGAATGCTCCTTCCACACAGCTCCCCTGCTGATGACCCTGTGCCTCTTGCATGGAAAGGAAGCATCGATGCCACCAGGGAGGCACTCTCTCATCTGTGTGTGTGTGGGTGTGTGTGCACATGGCACTGGGCTCTGAAGCCAGGGGAACTCTGCCTCTGAGCTCCATCCCCAGCCTCATTCCTTCCCTGCAGGGTAATGGAGGAGGTAGGCTGACACTTGGAGCTCATGCCCTCAGCTAGAGGGTCAGGGAAGGAATAAGGGCACCATGAACCACCCAAAGGACAAGTGAGAGATGGGCTGACAGAGCAGCAGCCCTGGAGTCTGGAGGTGACCCCATAAGGAGGGTCTTAGCCACCTTGGGCACTCACTGCGTCGGGGGAGACAGCAGCAGGCCCAGAGAGCTCACAATGGTTGGACCTGTGGGCACCGGACACAATCAGCCCATGGACGGTGGCTCCTATCAGCGTCCCTGCCATCTCCATGGTCATGCCTGGAGACAGAGCATATGCAAGTGACCGAGCCAGCCACGGGGTTCCACGGGGTTCTACGGGCAGGACGCTCCCGCCAGACCCCCAGTGCTGCACTCACGATATGCAGTGGCAGAGTCCCGCTCTCTGGGGCTTGGGGTGAGCAGCATGGTGAGCGCTGTGTAGGGTACCTGGAAGAACTGGGGTGGCCCGGCAGACCTTAGCATGGCCCTGCCACCCACACTTTGCTCCATTAAGGCCCACAGCCACCTTGTCCACCCCACCTCACCCCCAGCACCCAGGGGTCAGTCTGACCCATCTTTACTGGTCATCTGAACCTCAGAGACTCAAATATGGGAGGAGGCATCCGGCCTTGACCAGGACCAGCAGAGCTGCTGATCGGTTTTCGGCACTGGTGGGTGGGTGACAGCAGCGGACTTGTGGCTTTGACCCCCTTCCCCAACTAGCAGCCACAGCCCATGGTGAGGTCCATCAGAACCAGGCCCAGGAAGCGAGGCTGCCTGCTTACCGTGGCCAGAGCCTGGAAGAGGCAGTAGAACGCCGTGTACCAGAGGCCACGCAGGCTGGTGAAGGGGGGCAGGAACCACAGGAAGAAGTAGGCCAGGCTGAGGAAGGGCGTGCAGCCCAGCACCCTGCAGAGCACAGCTGAGGTGGGGCATATGCACCGGGACGGGGACGACCTCCCCTCCTCCGGCCCTTGAGAAGCCCGGGCTGAGGCTCCCAAGTTGGGAAATGAGGGTGGCAGGGGGGCAGCCGGGTGCGAGGTGGTGCCATTCCCTGTATTAAGGACACTGGGCATAAGCAAGTTGCACTTCCTCTCTGAGACCTTCTGCGGCCCGCACTGAGCCTGAGCCTTACAGACTCGTGGAGCCCATCACTATCGGGTAAGGGAGTCCCCGAGACTGTCTCAGTCCCTCCCCAGTGCTCCTGATACACTGTCCAGTTTTGTTCCCTGACCGTTCACAGGGTGTCCACTAAGAAACAGGCTGTGGCCAATATGTGACCTCTGGGCCGGATCCAAAGCACCGAGGGGCTGCTCACCAGGGCATGAGTCGTCCGGACCCCGTCCTCCTGCTTCTGTTGATGAAGAACCCGGCCACGGGGTCCGCAACTGCCCCGGACACCTTCCCTCCAAAGAGGACCAGGGACACCTGGGCAGCAGGAATCTGAAACCCACAGGGAGGGGTGACAGTCAGCCACGGTACCAGCCAGGCCAGGAGAGACCTGGCGCCCCAGCTGGGGCGAGAGCAGGCCGGAAGGGCTGCTGGAGCTGCTGCCCAGGGACTGCGAGTGAAGGAGGGGCAGGTGTCCTGTCACCCCGGTGCTTCCCAGCAAGAAGGGAGCCACCCTCGCCTGGGCTGATGGGACGCGTTGTGTTTCACAACAAAAATGTGGAATTGACTTTTCTGACTACATAAACAATACACTCATTAAAAAAACATTCAGATGACACAGAAAACCATTAAGTAAAGCTCATCTGGAATCCCATCATCCTGAGGCAACTGCAGAAGCATTCTGAAGATCATCCTTGCATGCAGATCTTTCTCTGCGTTTGACATTTGTTAATGAGATCAGATTGGTGTCATTAAAGAAATCATGCCTACTTTATTTTTCCTTTTGGGTCTCACCGTGTAGTTCAGGCTAGTTTTGAACTCACTATGTAGCTTAGGCTGGCCTCAAACTGGCAGTGATCCTCCTGCCTCAGCCTCATAAGTGCTAGGATTACAGGCATGCACCGTCATGGCTGGTTTAAACATTTGTTCTTGCTTACCTTCTGCTCTTCACCATTCCATCCTGCAGCCAACATTAACACCTGGGCAGATATCCTTACAGTTCTCTCCAAACTCAGCCCAGTATAGACACATGCATGTGTGTACCCATCTGCACACACATCTGGGATACATCGTTCTGTGAGAATGAGGTCATTTTATACACTCCTCTACAGGCAGTATTTTTTAAACAGTGCTCTCCACGTCAGCTGGTGGAGATCCGTCATCTGAACAGCCGCACAGTAGTCCGTTTTGTGGATTTAGTACCATTTATTTCACCTGCTTCTATACTGCAGGGTATTCATGTTGTTTCTCATTTTGCTACTACAAATAGGCTGCAGGGAATATCCACGAGGAGGCTGCCCTCGATCACACTTGGATTTTTGTGTCCTGGGTCAAAGGCACCCAAGGATGGTGGGAGTGGGACGGTCAGACACGCAGGAGGATGCAAGTGGGGGGTCCTGGGCTGCTGCCCACACTCACCTGGGCCACGTCAAGCAGGAAGAGCTGCAGGTAAAAAGCTGTGGCACTGGAGGCCACCTGGTTGGGAATGCCACCAAAGCCATAGCACACCTTTGTACAGAATGAGAGGCGAATGGCTCTGCTGTCCTGGAAGAGACACGGGCACAACGCTGTATCCCCACAAGCAGCCTGAGGACCCTAGGATGTTGGCGGGCTTTTCCAGCAATCTCTTCACCCCATTTTGCCCTCAAATCATCCCAAGGGGAAGTAAGAATTTTAAAAAGAACCTGAGCCATGACCTCTAACTCATTCTAGGGGGAAGCTCTTCCCCACATTTCTGCCCATGCTTCCTGCTTTGGCCTTCACCGAGTCAGCAGTTGGAGTGAACTGTGGGTCAGGGACCTGGGCTTGAGCCCTTTGTCACCTGCTGCCCCTGTGACCCATGAATAAATCACTTGCTGTCTCTAGGTCTTGTTTTTTCTTATCTGTCAAATGCAATATTCCTGCCCACTTCACGAGGTTGTTTTGATGATAAATGATGGTGCCTCTGAGATCTGTTAACTGATGGTCAACTGTTTCAGAATGTTCTGCCCGCCAGCTGTTGACCCACTGGAAGCTTGAAATCAGCTACAGTGAGAATATCTACCCCACAGAAATCAGAAAGCATTGCAAGTTAGAGCTTCCCCCACCTCCTTCCCTTCCTGGAGAGACTGTCACTGACAAAAGGTAATGTTTATGGGCCTGGAATAAATGAAAAAACATGTATATGTACGTGGTTTTCTCACAAGCCCTAAGCCACCCAGCAGAGCCCCAACTGGAATATTTGGGCTCGAGCCCTTTATCACCACAAGGCTGCGCGACAAGCGGCTCAGCCCAGCATGGCCTTCAGCTGCTCCTGACTTCTGCCCCGCGCCGTGTGCTCAGGCTCAGGCTGCATGCCGAGGTGTCAACCTTGACTTGTCTTTTCCAAGTTCCCTGTCTAAGCCATCAGGGGCTTCTGTGCTTCTGGTTTTGTTTGCTACAGTTGACTTTTGTTTGTTTGTTTGTTTTGGTGCTGGGGATCGAACTCAGGAATTGTGCTTGCAAGGCAAGCACTCTAACCACTGAGCTAAATCCCCAGCTACAGTCAACTCTTTACCCAGCCGCTAGTGACTTTCTTGGAGGGGGCCAGGCAGTACTGGGATTGAACCCAGGGCCTTCACACTAAGCCACATCCTCAGCCCTCTTCTAAATTTTGAGGCAGGGTCTTGTTAAGTCTCCAAATTGTCCAGGAATTTTCAGTCCTCCTGCCTCAGCCTTCCAGTGCTGGCCTTATAAGCGAGCCCCACCATGCCTGGCTTGTGATCTTTTAATAGAAATCAGATCACATCTTCTCTCTACTGAAATCTTTCAACAACTTTCATTACAGTTTGAATAAAACTCCAAGTCCTCACCACAGCCCACAGGAGCCCACTCACTCCCATCACCCCCGGAGGCCGAGCACCTTCCTGCTGTTCACCAGGACCAAAGCTGCAGCTGCCCAGGACCTTTCCATGCCCACTTCTGCCTGAGCAGACTCGTGTGTCTTGGAAGAACAGACTCCTACCGTCCAGGTCTGAAATGCCCTCACCTTGGAGGCGTTTCCTGACCACCCAGGTCCCGCTTTCAACTCTCCTGATGGTCTGGTGTATTCTTGCTGATTTCCTGCCTCTCCCTATCAGAAACTCCCCAACAGCATTAACTGCCCTCATTCACCATCATGTCTCCAGGACCTACAGGGATGCTTATGTGTAGTAAGTGCTCAAAATATACTTTAAGCAAAAAATGGTCATGAGGACACTGGAAAGTGCTATTCGTTGCCTGTCACTCAGGCACACGGGAGGCTGAGGCAGGAGAATCATGAATTTTATCTCAAAAACCAAAAAAGAAAAAAGTGCTATTTCTTCAAAAGACTCTGGGGAATCCTCTTTCTCATCCTTCGCTGCGGATGGAAGGGGAGGCCTGGAAGAGGACTAGGGCTTTGCCCAAGCTGGTATCTGTGGACACCATAGCAGGCTCTTTGGAAGGGAAGAAGACCCAGATAAGGGTTTATCATGCCCTCTGCACTTGCTTCCTACCCCGAAAAAGCCACACTTGAAGCAGGATGTGTTCTCATCTGACGTTTGTGTGAAGGTGATTTCAATTTCCAGAGAAGTGTGGGACCAGGCCAAATCGACTGCGACAGTCCTTTCTACCCAACATGGGTCTCCTGATTCCCCCTAAATGGGCACAGCAAGTTCTTAGAATAGAGCAGGCCCTGAAAAGAAGTCTGAGTTGGAACCCGGGACACAGTGCTGTGCTGGAGTCTTCAGGGTGAGAGTTTTCCCACTCAAGTCCTGAGGCCTTCGTGGTCACTGAGCGTGTTTTACAGTCAGACAATGAGCTGCATGACCCGGGAGGTGCGCACCCTCGCTGAGCTCCAGCTTCCTCACCTGTAAGACGCAGGTCACACGGCACACGGGGCTGTGGGAGTCCGATGCCGGCTGGGGCTTCGCTGCCAATGTTAGTTTGCCCTCTTGCCATTAATCTCACCCCACATTTCTAAATTTCCTGGAAAATGAGAGTCCCCAAAGGGGTCTCTATGTCTGTCCCTCTCTCGCCCCCTCCCCAAGCAATCTTCTTGCCTCTGCCTTCCCAGCTGGCTGGCACTCTGGCTGAGTCCCCGTTCTCTGCAGGGGCTGCTGGGCTCGATGGGCCCAGAGCGCGGGACGGCGGCAGACGCACTCAGGTCCCTCCCTGCCCTTCAGCGCGGCCGCCTGCGCCCAAGCAAGCAGGTGCGGCAGGGTGAAGACGGGTGCCCAGAGCGCCTGCCAGGTCACCAGCGAAGTCTCAGGACCCGCTCCTGCGGGTGACGAGCCCTGTCCGCCTCCCCGCCCCCGACCTCCACCCGCTGTGCGCTCGGCCCCTCCTCGCCCGCCCGCGCTCACCGAAGCCGACTCGGCGCCGCACGCCTCGGGGGTGGCCGGCGCCGGCCCGAGTCCCGCGGGCTCCGCCATCCGCAGCAGCTCGCGCGGCACGGCGGGCCGGGGTCCGGCGCAATCCCGCCTCTCCCGGCCGGGCTCTGCCGCGGGGGCCGCCCGCCGGCAGACGCGGACACGCCCAGGGCCGGCCTCCGCCCACCACCCAGGGGAGCTCGCCAACAGCACAGCTTGTTAATGAATGGAGCAGAAAACTCGGGTTGACCCTGCGAGCGGCGGAACAGGCGTTCAACCCGGTGCAGACAGCGGACGCCCGAAACACGGCCTCCCGCAACCCGCGAGGAAAGCCAGAGCGGTGTGCGAAGCCTGGGAGGGCTCCGGAGGCCCAGGCCCTGGCTCTACACACAAACACCTGAGCTGCGTGGCAGACCCTTATGGAAGGCTACAACCACAAAACATTCACAAAGCGCAGACTAAGCCCGCTGTGGCAGCGCACACTTGTAATCCTAGCGCTCAGGAGGCCGAGGCAGGAGGATTGCAGGGAGTTCAAGTCCAGTCTAAACAACGCAGCAAGACCCTGTCTCAAAAAACAAAATATTTTGTACAGGTACAAAATAACCATGTTGATTATGATCATTATGTATACAATGTACCATTACATGTTCTTGGTAAAAATAAAAAATTTTTAAAAAAGTAGTTGTTCAACTCAGCCAATTTGTGTTTCCCATGAAATATAATTTTGAAAATTCATATCAAAAAAAACAACAAAATAAACTAATAAAAACTTAAAAAGCAAATCTTGCTCGGTAGACAGTTGTTTCTTAGGATGCCAGGAATACAAACTGGACTGCAGAATGAAAAAAATGTGCTGCAGCCTAGACTGGCGGCGCATACCTATAATCCCAACACTCTGGGAGGCAGAGGCAGGAGGACTGCAAATTTAAGCCCAGCCTGGGCAATGTAGCAGCTTAGCCAGACCCTGTCTCAAAAATTAAAAAAATGGCTGGAATGTAGCTTGGTGTGAAGACCACGGGTTTAATTTCCAGCCATACACAAGAAAAACTGCTGGAAACAATTTTTTCCTATTTCTTTGCTGTACTGAGGACTGGACCCAGGATCTGCACATTGAGCTACACCTCCGCCCTTTCTTATTGCTCAGCAGGACTCAAACTTGTGACCCTCCTTCCTCACCCTCCCAGACTGCTAGGATTACAAGTGCATCTCCACGTGCAGCCTGCTACAAACAATTCTAACAAAAGGCAACCTACAGAATGGGCGAGAATACGTGCAAATTAGGAGGTACTGGAATATGTAAATAACTCTTCACAGAAAAACACTAATTTAAAAATGGACAATGGAATACACTCCTCTAAAGAGATAGTACACATGGACAATAAGCACATAGAAATATGCTCATTCATTAGCGAAATAAAAATCAAAACAACGAGATGGCTCTTCACATCCACTAGGGCTGCTCTAATTTAAAAAAAGACCTGCAGCTGTAACAGGTGCTGGGGAAGATGTGGAGAAATCAGGATTCTCATGCAGTGCTGGTGGGAACAGAAGCTCCCACAAACCTTTGGAAAAGTGTGGGAGTTCCTCAAAATGTTAGTTACCATATGATCCAGTAACCTGCCTTCCACTCCTCCACTCCCACGTATACAAACTTGAATATAACTATTTGTTAGCAGAAAAAAGAAAAAAAAAATATATATATATATAAAATGAAATAGCCAGAAAGTAGAAATAACCCAAATGATCATCAGGTTAGAAATGGATACATAAAATGTTCTATGTCCATATAATCATACAATGGGGAATAAAAAAGCAGCCTTGAAAACACTGTATTAGTTGAAAACAGCTAGTCACAAAAGACCACATATTGTACAACAATTCTTTTTGCAAGGTCTACAACAGGCAGTCATACAGAACAGATTTTTGGTTGCCTAGGACTGGGGCAGGGTGTGCTTACCAATGGGTACAGAGGCTTCAGAGGGGATGAAAATTTGCCAAAATTAGATCATGGTGATGGTTACACCTGTGAATACACTATGCTACATCAATGACTCAACATTTCTAAAAAAAATTATGGATACTTTTTTTTGGATACAGGGTCTCACCTTATTACTGGGCTGGTCTCGAACTCCTGGGTTCAACTGACCCTCCTGCTTCAGCCTCCTGAGTGCTGGGACACAAGTGTGCCCAGCAGCGCACCTCAAGTCAGATTGTGCTGGGACTGCAGAAGAACAGTATGAGAGCCTGACAGAGTAAAACAAAAGCATTTTTCCCTGAAATCTATTATTTACTTAAAGTGATGACATGTTTTTCTAGTGTGGCTTTTAATTTAAAAAGATGAATTAAATTTCAATTAGAACAGTAGGATTAAAAAATAATTGGGTCAACTGCTTTTTAATTAAAACTAAAGACTAGCACACTGTTAGATTTCCCTTACTGTAACAAGTATCCTAGAAGTCCACTTACAGAGATGAAGTTTACTTTGGCTCACAATTGGTTGGCCTGCTGCTTTTACACCGCAGAGACAATGTATCATGGTGGGAGGAAGCCGGGAAGCAAAAGGACAGATGGAGCAGAGGGTCCCAATATCCCCTTTATTTATATTTATTTAGTTTTTTTTTTTTAGACTTGTAGCCCAGGCTGGCCTCGAGCTCACAGTAATCCCCCTGCCTCAGTGCTGGGATTACAGGCGTACACCATCATGCCTGGCCTTCCAATAGCCATCTCCTTTAGAGGCACAGCCCCAGTGACCCAACTTCTTCCCAGTAGGCCCCAGTTTGTAAGTTTTTACCACTTCCCACTGGAACCACAGCCTGACCACCAAGTCTTTAACACATGGGCCTTTGGGGAGACCCAACTACAGCATATAATACATAACATCTGCAAGGATGGATACCAGCATGTTATTAGTGGCTGTCTCTGAGTGGTGGTCACTGGTGATTTAAAGATCATGTTAGCACACCTACATTTTATGCAAGTCGATTATTACTTCATGTGCAAAAAAACTACCTTTAAAACAAATGACAAATAGCCAAATCTTAGTCTACTAAATAAGCCACTTCTATTTGAGGATTTAGTGAGCTGAGCAATTTCTTTTTTTCTTTTTCCTTAACCTAAATGGTCTGCACATTGGACGCGAGAACAAAGGAATAAACCTTACTAAAAAGTCTTCATGCTAGTTCAACTCAGGACATAAAGGATGATTTAAAATATAAACACAACCATCGAAGTTGGTGCTAAAAATACCACATTTTTACATTTCTCAGAATTAAATGAAGGTAATTTTGTTAAAACAAAAGCACCTAATAAATATTTGATTCTCACACTCAACCAAATAAAAATGACAAATATATTCACAGGTAACTATTTTATAAATGTAAATTGTTTCACAGATCCTTTTAATGAATAGTATTTCATCTTTAAGACAGCAGTTCTTCAACCATTAGGAAATACTGCATTCAAAATAAGGCACTGAAATAAAGCATGTATCGTACCACATTAACACCACGCTGAAACGGCATGAAAATGTACTGCATGGGAAAAATAAGTAAGATTATTGAAAATCAGAATTTGTAAAACTAGAAATGTACTTCTGTATGTCCGCCTTGATTACTTAAGAAACTGAAGACAGTTTTGTAACAACTGCTGAGGTCATATTCCACACCTAAAATGTTAACGTATTTTCAAATTTTCTTTCCCTCGGCGAATTCAGTTCATGTTTGCCAAAGTCCACATGTACTGCATATTCTACACATTTAACAACTTTACAACTTTTAAACTTTCAAGTAAACAATTTTTATGAGATGATTATCCTTTCAGCAAACCTTTGAGAGTATTATGCACATTAACAAGTTTTCACAGTTAAAAAGACGGTTATTGGCTGGGGATTTAGCTCAGCGGTTAGAGCGCTTGTCTCGCAAGCACAAGGCCCTGAGTTCAATCCCCGGCAAAAAAAAAAAAAGATGGTTACTGCTGCTGACAGGTCTTTCTCTGGGGGACCCCTCAACAGGGTACGTTGTACATGTACACACAAGAAACCTCCAATGTGTCTTCTGGCTCACTGGGAACTGGAAATCTACAAAGGAGGCTTTTTTCTTTTTGGTTTTTGAGACAGGGTCTCGCTGTGTAGTTCACCTGGGTCTGAACTCACAGCAATCCTCCTGCCCCAGCCTCCAGAGTGCTGGGATTACAGACATGTGCCACCTCGCCAGGTGACAAAGGAGGGTTTTCTGTCAGTAGATCAGAGACGTGAGAGAGGCCCGTTAGCAGAACTGCATGGAGACCTGTATATGGATAATTATACAAGTAACAATGACTCATGACAGATATAGAGGAAACATTTTCATAGATTCCCGAACAGACATTATCATCACAAGCTATTTCTGCCTCTGAAAGATAAGTTCATTGATTTTGTCCTGCTCCCATTTTTTTAAGAATGTCACTATTTCTGCTTCAGTAGAGGGCTCTGACACTGCTACATCAACATAACCGACGATAAATGTTTTCTGATGTCCCTGCTCGTTTCCTAGGATGAAGGATGGAAGGAAAAGGCTCTCTGTCCTCTCTCTCTTCCTGCCGTGGGAGGCTGGGAGTCAGGAGAGGAGGCCCCCGAACACAGAGTTGGTGGGGGGGGCAGGGGGGCAGTCAGACCATCTCATTGAGGTCCTGAGCCCTCAGGAAACACCTTTCAAATGCCGCAGCCCTGTCCAATCTGTGCTGCAGACAGAACGGGGTCAGGGCAGTAGTTCAGGTGAAGGGGGGGTATATGAGCTTTATCTCCCGGGGTAGCTTAGGGCAGATTTCCTGAAGAGGGGAACTTCCGCCACGTCCCTAGAGATCACCCCACACTTCAAATGCTGCACTCCGGCACCCAGTCCAGACCCAGGCAGCACAGCATTTGTGGTCATGGAGGAACAGGCCTTTCCGCTGAGGCCTGCCTTCCGGGGCAGGGGCCTGGGGGATCACTGCAGCTCCCCAGATCAGCCCTCTCTCTCCTCATGATATTAAGTGTCAGCATGTTTCTTTCATTCTCTCTCGTAGTTTAATGGTGTCTTCCAGGGGTTACATGTCGACACTGTCACACAGTGAATGCAGAAACAGATAAACCCAGCTGTTCTCCAAGTCAGACAATAAAGGTTTCTGCAGAAAAAGAGATACAGTGCCCCTTCTCTTACTCCTTCTTTCTGTTTTGGAAGCGTTATTAAGGGACGGATTTTGCTGTATTACCCATCCTGGCTCTGAATTCCTAGGTCCAAGTGATCCACCCACCTTGGCTTCCCCATGCACCTAGGACTACAGGCGCACACCACTGTGCCTGCCCTGGAAGTTTTTGGTTTTGTTTTTTTTTTTTTTTCCTTTTTGGTCTTTTGAGACAGGGTCTCGCTATGCAGCCCAGGCTATCTTTGAACTCCTGGCAATCCTCCCGCCTCTGCCTCCCGAGTGCGGGGCTTACAGGCGTGCACCACCACGCCTGGTTGGAAATTACTATTCTTAGGCAAATACATATTTTAGAACTTTTGAATTTTGCATATATTTATAAATAACCCACATAAAAGGTTTTGAGCCCCTAAATTTTCCACATACATCCACCACCCTATGAATGTTACTGTTTTTATGGGCCACTCAATATATACTTTGTTTAATCTGATTGAATAGATCATTTATAAAATAGCTCTTTAAGATTATTCCCAAGAAAGCTTTTTTTTTTTTTTTTTTTGAGACAGGGTCTCGATATGAACTTCAGGCTGGTCCTGAACTCATGGTGTAACTTTGGCTGGCCTCAAAATCACAGTGATTCCTCGCCTCAGCCTCCGGAGTGCTGGGATCACAGGCGTGCACCACTACACTCTGCTAAGAAAGGAGATTTACTCTAACTGCAGTACTTGTATCTAACTAGCTTTGTGAAAAGTCTAATATACAAAGCATGCTTTCCTTGAGTACATCAGGATCTATCAATCCTTTAATGAAGACAAAGGTTAACTCTCATATTCTGAGTGGGTGGTAGCAAATGAAATGTTAATCCCAAATGTTAGGTAAAAACAAATTTCTAATTTTCAGGTACTGAGGGAACCAGAACTAGGGTTCCTGAGGAGATTTTTTTTAATTTAGAAAGTACAGAAAGGTGAGTAGGTAGATTAATACTGACATTATCCTAAACTGCACACTTTTACTCCTAAGTGAAAATACAACTTACATACTGCTGCCAAAATATTTGAGTATATCTTGCCAGAAGAGAGTGAAAACTGAGAACATTTTGCAGTTTAGACACAGTGGTGGTGAAGACAGGTCATTCTAGAGTTTTCGGGTCTTGAAATGGGGTCTTGCTGTGGGAGCCAGAGCTGGCCTTGACCTTGCACTATAGGGGTGTGCCATGCCCAGCTCATCCCAGAATTCTGATTATATCTGAGTTACAAAATAATTACATTGATGCTCTTAACCTACAGTGTATAATTTTTTTTTAATTTTTTTTTTTTTTGTGGTGTCGGGGATCGAACTCAGGCCCTTGTGCTTGCAAGGCAAGCACTCTAATCACTGAGCTAAATCCCCAGCCCCTACAGTGTATAATTTTTAATGTATTGCTATTTAAAAATTCTGAGAGCGCAAACATTTAAATACCTGTTGTTTGGAAATGATGTTTGAGCAACTAATGCTGTGAATGTTTTTGTTCATTTACACCATATTAAGATTCTTTTGTTTGAGGCAGGGTCTCACATGTTATTCTGGCTCTTCTTGAACTCAGAAGGTAGCCCAGGCTGGCCTTGAACTTACAGTGATCCTCCTGCCTCAGCCTCCCAAGTGCTGGGAATACAAGCGTGCGCCACTGTGCCCGGCCCACATTAAGATTCTAAAACATAGAGCTATTTAATATATTTTACACTGATTAATTGGTATTTGAAAATAAGTGTATTTTTCTTTCTGGGTAGCCTTTTGGAAAAAATTGTGATACATACAGCTTCCAGACCTACATTACTCCCTAACCTATAATTACTAAAACTCCCCTCACCAGGAAGGAACGAAATATCACTAGAACCAGAAGTCCAGCAGATCTAGCTTCTCCTTCCTCCACTTGTGCATGTCCATTTCCAACTATGCTACTCTGCAAAATCCCCCGTCTCTCGGAACTCCTGCTATGGAGCTTCTCTCAAAGGCCGGGTGGGGTCTGGGGTCTCTGCACGATTACGGCGTTCCGCAAACCCGCCTCCTCCAGGGTGAGCGCCTCATCCAGCAGCCTGAGGAAGGGAAGTGCCGTGGCCAGCGAGAAGGGCGGGCCTCTCTGACACCCGTGGTGCTTTTCAATGAAGTCTTTGACGTGGCTCACCCTGTAAAACAGCACAAACTATTAACAGAACTTTACGAAATTTAGGTAACACCCACGTGTGAAGGTGGTGCTTGCCTGATCTCTGGATGTGGAAGGGTGGGAGTGTGTCTTAAAAGCCATCCCATTTGGAAAGTCAGATAAGGGAAGCTATCACAGATGAAGATGAAAAATGATGGGGGAATGAACCAACTAAGACAACAGACTTGGCAAATTTGTTCCAAGAATAAAGAAAATTTCTCTAAGTATCCAGTCCTTCTTCCCCAAACTCATAAACGAGAATAAAATTCAAGCTAATCCTAAGAACGCTCTCCAATAATCAACACGTTAAGAAAAAGAGCAGTGGGCTGGGGCAGCAGCTCAGGCTAGAGAGTGAGGTGCTGGGTTCGAGCCCCAGGACCACACAGATAAAGAACGACCACAGCTGTCAGGAGGACTCCAAGTTCCAGCCCTGCCTGGGCAATTTAGTGACTTAGCAAAGTAAAACATAAAAAATGGGGTGGGTATGTAGTGCAGTGGACTGAAGAAAGAAAGAAAAAAACGAAACATCCATAAGTTTATGCTCATTTAAATTTAGACTAAACTGATCTGAAAATGAGCAAAACAATTTCAGTATTTTTAAGGACAAAAGCAGAAGATTCACCCACACCGGGACAGGGTCCCCCCTGCACAGAAGCAGAGTCGGTCAGATGAGGCGAAGCCCCGACAGCATGGGGGCAGGGCAGGGGCACAGCTCAGAGGCCCAGCACGTGCTGCCAGGCCTGGCGTCCAGGGTGTGACCCCCAGCACCCTAAGGGCAAGTCTGTCACATAAGCAAGTCCACAGTGCAGAATGCTTTACACTCTAAAACAAGCTCAGCTCGCAGAAGTAACAGGCCAAATCAGTGTTCTTAGGGAAGAGCTTGCTAATGTCTTTGCCAGTGCTAGTCTGCCGCTGCATGCACTGTCAGAATGCTTCCGCAGCGTGCACCAAGAACTGCTTAACACGCTGGCGAGTTTATGGACCACGTCTCAGAGCCACAGAGAGTCTAGGGTGAGGCAGTGCTAAAACCAGCATTATCTGATTAATAACTGTTAACAAGTCTTCCTTCAGAAAACTCCCTCCCAGCAAGGTGTGACAGTACATGCCTATATTCCTAGCACCCTGGAAGGCTGCTAAGGCAGGAGAATCCCAAGTTGGATCAGGTCTCCCAATAAAACATAGTAATATAATAAAAAATCTAAGATATAAAAAGAGCTTGGGGATGTAGCCCAGTGCAAAGGCCGTAGGTATTGCAAACAAAACAAAAAAAACCAAAAACCCTCTCTCCTAATTTTGGTTTGAGTTTCAAGCTTTAGTAAAAGTTCCCACAGGGTGTGGTAGCACATACCTAAAATACCAGCTATTCAGGGAGCTGAGGCAGAAGAATGGCAAGTTTGAGGTCAGTCTGGGTAACCAAGTGAAAATCTGTTTCAAAATAAAGATTTTGGGGGCTGGGGACTTAGCTCAGTGGTTAGAGTGCTTGCCTAGCAAGTATAAGGCCCTGAGCGTGATCTTTAGCACCAAAAAAAGATTTTTTTAAAAAGGGCTGGAGCCAGGTGTGGTGGTGCACACCTGTAATCTCACCATGGAGAAGGCTGAGGCAGGAGGATCCCCATGGCCAGCCTGAAAGACATAGCCAGACTCTGTCTCAAAAAAAAAAAAAAAAGAAAAAAAAAGAGAAAGAAAGAAAATAAACCGCAGAGGCTGGGCATACCTGTAATCTCAGCAACTCAAGAAGCTGAAGCAGGAGGATCAAGAGTTCAAGGTCAGTCTGGGTTACATAGGAGACCCTTTCTCAAAGGGTTGGGGATATAGTTCCCAGGGAGAGAGCCTGCCGAGCACGTGTGGGGTCCTGGGTTCAACCTCTGGCACCGCAGTAAGTAAAGCTCCTTTATGCGTTTCTCTCTGGATTTGAGACTCGTCTCTGCTTAACTCGAGGCTCACCAAGTCTCACATCCCGGTAACAGTGCTAATAACCACTGCTTTGCTTTTCCTTCCACATGGAAAAATTTATGTGATACAACATTTCTTTTCTAAAGCTACAAATGACACATTTTTCATACAATTCAGAGTTCATCTTTTCACTCTGTATTTACACACACAGGTGATTCTGACAATTTCATAAAAGTCAAGTGGGACTTAAAAATTTTTTTATTCTACCCTCAGCACTGAAATAAAGACAAAAAAATAAAACAACTGCTTTCTCCTGCCAAGATGGCTTTTTGTTAAAATGCTCTTTTTGCCGTCTCTGCGGTCTCCAAATGTGGGCCATGATCCCTGCGGCCAGCCTCCCCACCGCACCAACTCCCCCCAGCCCAACCTCTGCTCAGAGGATTTCCTCCGCAAATGGCTTCAATTACAAAAGAACATCAGGACCAAAGTTCACTTCATCTTCACTTAATGACGCCCCACTGGCAAGGTGAAAAGAAGGGGCTGCCTTTAATCACTCCTTTGGTCAGACTTGTCCTACTGCATCGGGCAACATCTTAATTCCTCTTGTCATTTCTTTGCTGGTGATCACAGTAGACAGTAAATGGGCTGATGAATGTCTTCGCTTGTTTCTCCTCCTCTTCTGCGGTGTTGGGGATCAAACTCAGGGCCTTACCCCTCCTCCCAGGCACCCTCCATGTCTTTATTTGATTATTTATTTATTTATTTAGGTTTTTCTGAGACAGGTTCTCAATATGTAGTCCAGGTTGGCCTTGAATTCAGTATGCAGCCAAAACTGGCCTCGAACTCATGGTGATCCTCCTGCCTCAGCCTCCTTAGTGCTGGGATTACAGGTGTGTGCCATCACACCTGGCCTTATTTGACTTTTTTTTTTGGGTGCTGGGGATCAAACTCATGGCCTTGTGCTTGCTAGGGAAGTGCTCTACCACTGAGCTAAATCCCCAAACCCCCATTTGATTATTATTTATCTATTCCTTCTCTTTCCTTCTTTTTCAATTGATTTGAGGTACCATTAGTCACTCTTAATATCTATGGTGCCTACAAAAGAATCCAGAGTATCGGCTACAAATTCCTGACATTTTCTTTTATTGTCATTTTCAGTACTCACTGCAATTTCTTGCTCATTTACTGAATGCATTCCTTATTATTCTAGAGGATACTCTGTAATGGACGCAGATGAAGTGCTGCATGGGGTGAGGTACAGGACAAGGGGCAAAGAGCGTCCATGTCCTAGGAACTCCACCTGTTCAGCCATGCAGTCCTTTTAACTGTCTCTCGCTCCATATTTTCTATTTATCTGTATAACATCTAATAAATTTTAAAAACCATTTTAAAATAAAAAGGAAAATCTAAATGTTTTTTTGCGGGTGGGGTGGAGTGGGGTGCTGGGGATCAAACCCAAAGCCTTGCATGTGCCAAGCAGCGCTCTGCTACTGAGCTACATAATCCCACACTCCTAATTAAAAAATAAAAAGCAGCCAGGCGCGGTGGCACATGCCTGTAACCACAGTGCTCAGGCGGCTGAGGCAGGAGGACCACTGTGATTCAAGCCCAGCCTGGGCTACATAGTGAGACCCT